>BRZM01000003.1:11768355-11786018 GCA_033238685.1 Lates japonicus
TATGCAGAAATGTGTTATTTAAAATGTCATTGGCATTCAGTAAAATGTCCATATATTGTAAACAATGGATTAAAATTTCTTCTGTAAATTTTGTGTATCAAAACTGATGACAGCGCCTACACATAAATCAAAACTTCCAAAAAAGGAACAAAAACTCTCAGAAAGCTTTCCGCCCATGAATGCTGGGCCATGACTGGCTTGCTCATCAGCATTATCATATCATTAATAAGTATTTGGCCAATTAATAATCTGAAATGTTTTATTTGAAAAGCTTCTGTTGACCAGCTGTATTATAATAATACAGTAACAACAGAGTAGGAGGCGTGTATTGTCATTACAGTTGTTGAGATAATAAGATGTCACAAATAAAACAATCAGCTGCAGTAGAAAGTTTTTGCCTTGACAATGAAGTCCTGTTAATTATATCAAACATACACTGTAATCAGAGCTTTTGGAATCATGTATAGCTTCATGTCTCTGTTCTCTACCCCTGCATACACTGAAGTGTTCCCATCACTCAATTTTTGTCACCACTCAGAGTATTTAGAGTGTGTGTCTCAATGCATCACCACTTTGTAGATAATCTTATTACAAAACAGAGTTAGTCCCAAGAGTGCTGAGACATTCTCTGTTACTGCCTCAAATGGTCCCATCACTCTTGGCAAAAGCATGCATACATGACTATTTATTTCATCACCACAAAGCTCATTCACACCAAGTCCTATTTAATTCTCACACGCAGTGAGTCAATATGTAAGGGAAATATGCAGTCACCCAATATGTGAAGGTGGTGATATTTAAGCACTTGAGCTTAGATACTTGCACCATCATAAAGAAAATGTTTACTTATTTAGTTATTTAATCATTATAATGCAATAATAATGATGATAATAAGAAATATAGTTTCAACATTATAGTTACAGTTAATCTTACAGCTAACTTCAGCATACAATGCATATGATTTACTGTAGCCATTTTTAACAGTTTTCCTTTCCTGTAACAGCTATACTGCTCAGGCAGATAATAAATCCTCCTTTGAAGAATGTATTTGTCATGTATATAATGGCTATGTCAACAAGGAGGACAAGTTTATACATGGATACTCTCTGAGGGACACTGAAAATGATGCAAAGACTTGGCTGCTTGTATGCATGCCAGGTGATGACATTTTAGCCAACAAAAGCAGAGAGCCTTGCCCTTTCATTTAGTCAAAGACGCAAGATTATTTGTGTGCCACTCAAAATGATAAAGAGAACTCAGTGTGACGGCACCCAGTCTAGATTGATTTCACTCTAGATAAAAGATGCTCAGATCTTTATTCTGTTGAGAGAGATCGTCTGGTTTTATCATAGTATTAACCAAATACCACAGCTTTGTTGTCCTCTGTGACATTATTCAAGTGGTATATTACCACCAAAACTGGGGCCATTTGACCTAGTAACATTATCATCTTATATAAAAAACTTAATTTGTCAGCCACAAGGAATTTGAAACATTTTGAACTGTACATCACACCTTATATACAAAAACTCCCATGTGAGGCACAGGAAAGGGATCGAATATACAGTTCAAGAAAGACAGCTAGAAGTGTTGAAATTGTCATTGTCATATTTATTTACAAACTTACTGTCTTTTTGGTGAGCTGACATAAGACCAGGATGCAGTCAAGCACATCATGCAAATATAATGACAGTTGTATAATTGTATGTATGCATAATTATAAACAATTGTATATTCAGGATTTAGTTTTACATCTCATTGAGGTGGCAAAGTGGCATAATGATTCTGAAATATATCAATGATTTAGTGTCAAACTAAAAAAGTCCATTTACTATACAAGCAGGAATTTCTAGAATTGCAGTTGGATTCATCAGTTCCTCCAGTGCAGTTTTACTTCAGAAAAGTAATACAAATAATCTCTGTGACTTTGACCATGGCATGATTGTTGGTGCCAGACCAGCTGATTTGAATATTTCTGAAACCATTCATCTCCTGGGATTTTCCCACACAACAGTCTCAGCATCAGTTCTGCAGATAGAAACACTTTGTTGATGAGAGAGGTCAGAGGAGAATGGTCAGAATGGTTGGAGCTGACAGAAAGGCTACAGTATTTCAAATAACCACTCTTTACGATTGTCGTGAGCAGAAGACATTTCAAAATGCACAATAAGTTGAACCTTGAGGCAGATGGACTACAGCAGCAGAGGACCATGTTGGATTCCACTCCTTTCAACAAAGAATAGAAATCTGAGGCAGCAGTGGACACAGGCAGTGGACACAGGCCCACCAAAAATGGACAGTATTATGTGTATACATATATATATATATATATATATATATATGTGTGTGTGTGTGTGTGTGTGTGTGAGTTCTTCCATTAAGCCCGTTGTTGTCTAAAAGGCAATGCATGGTGCAATCAGATGTACCTTGACCTTGGAGTTCAGCTTTGGATGTTTTCCTTGGCTCTTTGTCTACCATCTGCACTATCCTTCTGATCAATCTGGGGTTGTATTTCTTCTTGCAGCCACATCCTAGGAGGCTGACTACAGTCTCATGGACCTTATATTTTTTTAATAATGTTTGCAACTGTAGTCACATGAAGATCAAGCTGCTTGGAGATGGTCTTATAGCCTTTACCTTTAAGATGTTTATCTACAATTTTCCCTCTGAGCTCCTCAGACAACTCTCTCTCCTTTGCTTTCTCTGGTCCATGGTCAGCGTGGTGCACACAGTGATACCAGTGGCATGTTTTCTCACTTTAAATAGACTGATTGGCTGATAAAATGATTGAAGACACCTGTGACACTAATTAAGGTTAACCAATTAGTTTGAAACATGATTAGAATGCAATGATTCATAATCTTTTTTAGGGGCACCAACAAATCTGTCCAGGCTGGTTTAAGCATATCTTGGTAAAACAAACAATAAATCATTTCTTTTCGCAATTTTAGCAATTTTCTCAATCACATACTATAGGCAGGCAGGTATATATGAGACTATTGCTTTTAATGTAATCACTTTTCAGGAGTAACGAAGCATTGTTTCAGAAAGCTGTAAGGTTACCAACAACTTTTGTCCTCATCTGTACGTGGAGCTTTCACTGGGTTTTATAAAATCTGTATTTGAAAGACAACAGTGTTTGCCTGTCAATGATGGAGATGAATTGGACAAAGTGTAAGGGAAGGACCACTGTAAAATGATGTTCCTAAGGAAAGTGTTCGGGTGAGGAGATTAAAATCACAGTGCTGTGTTGTTTGCCAGTTGCTTTGGTCAAACTAGGGAAGAATCTTAACAATGATGAAACTAGCTGTTAGCTAGCTCAAGTTGTCTATGAGTTATTCTGTCATCTCTATTCTGTCAGTGGTTTTGTCAAGAGAGTGTATCGTCAAAGCAGTGAAGGAATACGAATGAATGTCTTGAGGAGCAGAGAGTCACTGCTCAGTTGTTTGCGTTGGCAGTGTCAACAAGGTGTTTTATACAGAAAAACCCCAATGGTCCAAATCCAGCATTCAAAAAGGTATTGCTTGAACACACCTGAATGCTGGATTTGATATTAAATCATAGTGGCTGCTGAAAATTTGAAGAACTGATGAGAGATCTCTCTTCATGTGGTGGGAGTCCTGTGACCAGGAATCAAAGTTGGGGGATCAGGTAGAGGGCCGGCAGCAGCTCGCAGTTCCACCAAGCAGATTGCCTGCTGCTGTGCTGACTGAGGATTGCCACACACAAAGCATGAAAAGTGTGGATTCCCGGGGCTAAGGGTCGTTTGGTAGGGTTTGCACTCCCCAACCAGACCGGGGAGAAAGGAACAGCTCAGTCAGCAGGCCAGGGCCACTGGAGCGATGAAAAGATAATTCTCCCCCCCTCACTACCGCTGGACCTCATGCAGCGACAAACCATTTGTGAGCAGTGACAGAGCCAGATTGGACCAAAAGGATATGAGTGGGAAACTTCAAAACCTGCTCATGTTTCTGCGGATGTGAAAGGATTTGTATAACACATTCAGATTTGATGGACTTTCCCATGTTCGCTCCGGACAGCCCTTTTTTGTTGACATGTTCAAATAATGAATCTCTTATGTGTGGGATCCCTTTTCCCCCCCTGCTCCTGAGTCCTGTTTCTAGTTGTCAGGTAGTGATGCTGTGCGGACCATTCCATCGTCTGTCCCAAGCTTATGGAGTACCGCTGACTTGCTGGCTTCCAGGAACCAGGGTGAGTGGTTCTACTCCTGCCTTTTTAACTCAAGCTGTCAGGAGCAACACCATGTGCTGTCAGAACTAGCTACAAACTTGGTGCAATTACTCCTTTAATTTAACTGTTTCCTCAGGACTAAGAGTCTCTATATGTGATTGACAACAATTATGCGATAAGAGGATTTCACAGGACAATGACGTGTGCACACAGAGATAAGCCATTATACTTTATAAAAATGATTGCAGTTATCAGTGCATCATCCAGAATAATTTCTTAGCACTTTGATACCAAAGCTGCAGGTGTTCAAATATAATTTAATGTGATATTTGTCTGCTTTGATTCTGTTTAGCAGGCATTTGAAATATCACTGAACTCTTCTGGGGAAATCTTCCCCTGTCACATTAGCACATTTGCAGAAGAATATCATGGGTTTTTCTTGGCAAAATAATTAAATATATGATGGATTTCATTTTCTATTTTCCCACTTCTCAAAGGTTATAAGTGACAGATGAACTGCATTGAATGGATTTCTTACATTCAATTCTTGCTTTGTTTCAGGTGCTGAAATGGAACATATATATTTGATTCTTTTACTGTTAAGTACAGTGTTATCAGCTGGAGCTCAGTTCAATGGATACAATTGTGATGCCAACTTTCACAGCCGCTTTCCCGGTGAGGATCTTAAAGAAAATGACACAGATTTACACTTCTTGTCTCTGAATTACAGGGTGGAAATTATATATGAATATCTTATTGAGGGAAAGTTTGCCTCAAATTAGACACATATTCCAAAGACGAGATAATAATTTTATTTCCATGCCCCAGTTCATAGTATGTTCTGAGTATGATTTGAATAAAAATTTGGTTGTAACCCCAGATCTGCACTAAATTAATAAATTAAATTTCCTAAAACATAATTTTCACTGAGACCCAGTTTTAGAAATAAAACCTAATTTGACCTCATAACTCACTCAGATTAAGGATTAGTAATTTCTCTAAAAGTCTATAAGAGAAAATTACCTTGGGACGCATTTTACTGCACCTGTATCCACCTGTCTTTGTGTGTGTCTCCTGCAGCGGAGAGGGATATCAGTGTGTACTGTGGGGTGCAGACCATCACCCTCAAAATCAACTTCTGCCCTGTTCTCTTCTCTGGCTACACTGACACTGACCTGGCCCTCAATGGTCGCCATGGAGATGCCCACTGCCGCGGATTCATCAATAACAATACCTTTCCCACTGTTGTAATCTTTAGTATCAGCCTGGCATCACTTGAGTCCTGTGGGAATTCCCTGGTGGTAAGAATAACTGAAATGGCATAAATAATTGTTCCACTCATTTTACAATACTGTAAAAGTTGACAAAAGTTGACAAATACAGGCAGAACAAGTACAAACTGAAGCTGAAAACTTTAAAGGCAGCAAAAAGGCTCCCAGCAGTTCGTAGTAAAAAATCTGATGTGTCTTTTACTTTAGCAGGCTGTCTCATTCACAGTATTTTTTTGTTTTTTTATGTTGACAAGCTGTGTTTGTCCTGCCTGGGAATAAAGTCCAGTACCCCCTTGGTGAAAGGGCTGCTGTGGAATCCTAGAGGCCCTGTCAGGATGATTAGTGAAAAACAATTCTTAAACTTAAAACAGTTTAAGGGGAGTTTGAAGTGAATCTTTGCTGAGCAAGCTGTCACTCACACATATTTTGCTCCAATTTTGAGCTGGATAGGGCTGGACATTTCCTGATATCAACCCCTGTGCCCACAGTAAGCTAGTGGTGGTGATTTGCAAGTCAGAAAGAGGAATGTTACTCACACTGATGTTGTTCACTGCAGGTCTCCACGGCTCAAGGACCCAATGCTTACGGTAACATGTCACTGGTGCAGATTGGGAACATATCAGGGTATATCGACACGCCTGATCCCCCAACCATCATCAGCTACCTGCCAGGTCTGCTGTACAAGTTCAGCTGCAGTTACCCGCTGGAATACCTGGTCAACAACACACAGCTTGCCTCGTAAGACTCACTTATATGATCATTTCCACTTTTAACTTGGTTTGAAAGTGCTTTAGTGGGGTGCCAGAGAGCCAGCAAGCCTTAAGATGAAATTGGTAGAACTACATGTTGATGCTCTTAGTTTTAGAAATCTTGTACTATAGTCTGCCCAACATGTGGGGCTAGGTAAAATTTTGGAGGGACATTTTGACAACTAACTCTACAGTATAATGCAATGCAGTACAACAGGTGCTGTTTCATCTCTATGGTAATTTTTCTGAGGCTGTGGTTTGTGATAAAGTCAAATTTTGGTTAGACAAATAATAACGAATGTAAGAAGAATGTAAGAAGAAACACCTCCAGTAAATAATTAATGGTGTGCAACACACTACAGAATATCTGTTATTTTTCTCCCCAGAGGGACAAAATATTTTATAAAAGTTTAATACATACAGGGACATCACCACCACAACATGTGGCAAAAATAATAATAATAATAATAATAATAATAATAATAATAATAATAATCATGGTGCTGAATCAACATGTCTCTGACAAAAGAATTTAATAATTTTCATTTGATATGTTTTTAATTGTGCCTGCCTTCTGTATATAAAATTTCCAAAACCTGCCAATAGACACAGTGGGGGAAAAAAAAATCATTGTGAGCTAAATCTAAATTTGCAAATATTGATATGGAAACAGAGATTTTTGATCAGAATTTCAAGTTGATGATTATAAAAGGTTACCTAATCTCAGGACAGTGTGATTTGGCTATGATGTAAAGACAATGTGTATGTCAACCATATATATTAGCAATAAAGCACAGTGAAAGGTTTTAGGGAACAAGTTGGTACTTCTTTATTAATGCTGTGAACATTAGAAAGTAAAGTAACATTAGTGCTTAGAGAGTTATTTTCAGACTCACCAAAAATATTGTAATCACCTTCAAAATGTTCTGATTATTTTTTATCTTTATTGAAGGTCGGCAGCTGCAATCTCAGTGAAGGACAGCAATGGTACTTTCATCAGCACACTGAATCTCCTGCTTTATAATGTAAGTTCACATCATTCCAGTCTAAATATCTGTTATTTTGCTGCACAAGGGAGCTGAAACTGTTGTGGTAGAGCCAAAGTCATATAGCTGTCAGAATGCATCAAAGAGCATGAGAAGCTCTGCAGCTAAGTAATGTTAAATCTGCACCTTTTACATCTGTAATTGCAATGATTTCTGAGAATGATGATCCTTGTGCAAAATGGAGAAGATACCAAAAGCTTAGAAACCCCTGTGTGCAGCTCAAGTAGGTAGCAAATTACCTACTAATCCTGTAATTTGAGAAGATTAAACTGAATTTACCCTCAATTCATTTCAAACCTTCCACTAAATTAACTTGTCAATTTGAACCAAACACTAGTAAATAGGCTTATATGGAAACCAGATGATAGACATGCTGGTATTCACAAAGTGTAGTGAAACTGAAGAAATCACTGCCCAAATTCTTTTGTGGTTTATGTACAGGACTCCTCGTATATTCAGCAGCTGTCCATCCCTATGACAGGACTGACCCTGAAGACACGGGTGTTTGCAGCTGTAAAAGCCACTAACCTGGACAGGAGGTATTGTGTCAACATCTAGCTGTGTTCCATTTTTACTTTACACCAACACTACATTTGGATTCCTGAACTTAGGCAGACTAGGTTATCATTATCACTTTATGTCGTCCATTATCATTTGTCTTATTTTAACCCAAACCTACAGACAGTGTCAAGCGGGGCAGGAAAGTAAAAACGACACATTTGCTGCAAGACGAAATGAACACCAACACCACTGATTCATAATTAGGCACTTCCAGATCAAGTGATTATTTTTTATTCTTATTTTTAAGAAAACCAACCTCACTGGAAAAAATGGCTACATATGAGTATGAGCTTTGAAATCAGCATGATCTATAAAAACTCTGGAGACTTAGGAGGCATTAGGCTGTTAATTGTGCCATTTTGCTCACCTGAGTAGGACCCTTTGTGTTCTACAGCCAGCTGCTCCTATTGATGATACATGGAAAGCAGGCAGGGCTGGACCATGTGAAAGCCTGGGCTGTGTCCCAGAAAGTGGGTTTAGTGAAAACTCTCTTGTTAACCCTGAGACGAGGGAAACTCTGGGTTCTCTGTTAAAAAAAACTGAGTCAGTTAATGTGATAACGTACTCTGTGAAACTAACCTGCTCACTGGTAGGCTTTCTTCAACAAACCCAGAGTTTCTCTCTATCTCCTCCTGCTGAGCCTGAAGAGGCTGTCCAACATTGGAGTGCAGAATGCATGATTTTTTCATGTTGGGAGAAGATTAAAATGCTGATTGGACATTAGCTTGTTACCCAAGACCCGTGTTACCTGTTAAAAGATCAGTCATCACTGTGAGGGCAGAGACCGCAATCTCTTACATTCAAATATTCCACACCAAGGCCTCATTCTCAGCTCATAATAAAATCCATACAGTGTCAGTCTTTAAAGCACTGTGACTGACTCTGTGGGGCAGTCAGATAACTGTCAGGTTGTCAGTCAGTTCCCCTGCACTGAAACATTTACCAAACATTAACATTGTACAGAAAAAAATCAGTGTGAAGCTTTAGACACATTAGACTCTGATCTACGAATAATCATTATTTATGTTGGGATTGGTTGCAATGATGGGACATCCCATCAAACTTGTTTTATTAGTATTTCAGTTACTGTATTTAAGTTTACTACATGTTGAAATTTGGTCTGTAAATTCTGTTCTGTTAAAATGTAAAACACTGGAAAATTTACATTCAGTTTTAACCTTGTTGCTTTTTCAACTGCAAATCACCAAAATCATGAGGCTGTTCCTGGGTCAGACTATAATGTTACAATCAGAGATCTACAGTATAAACTCATGTCTTGTGTGTTTGATCTATTTTCTCATCTTCTGCTGCAGCAGGAATTTGTCCCCATCAGGTTATAGCTGAATAAATATATTTATACACTGAATCTAACAAACAGTAGGATTTCAGTACACAGGAAATTCTGTTAAAGTCTGTTAAATAGGCTAATGCGGTCTAGTGGACTGTGCTGAGTAAAAAGTAATAGTGTTAACTTATTGATTCTTTTCTTCAACTCAGGCTCTTTGGCTGCTGGTGCTCTTGTTTTTTAAAGATAAATGTGCACTAATGTCACACATTAATGTTTCTGGCTCCACTGGATTAAAATGGAGGGTTTGCTCTTTATTTACCTGTTGCCACAGTGAATGGCAGTATCAGCACTCCATGATGGCTTTTTTTCATTCACCAGGGGCACGTTCAGTCTCAAAACAATGTACATTGTTTTGCTGTGGTTTCTGGGCTGAATTATATGTTTCTTTTAAATGATGTGAAATGGACTTAGAGGTATGTTTTCTCATTCGATTGTGTCAGAGGTTTCAATCAGCAGTAACAAATCGCAATATTAAAAAGGCAGTGTGCGTGTGAAACACAACAGGGTCTTAAACACATCACCTATTGTGAAAAAAATTATGTTTTGCTGCGTTTTGTCCAGGCTGAACATGCCCCTGTCATGTATTTAACTCAGAGTGACCATATCCTCATACAGTCTCAGTTCAGGGTTAGGCTCAGAGTTTGTCAAACCTGATCTCTAGAACAGGCCTCAGAGGCCTGTACTATAAAGCAGGATTTGGGGTCAGTGAAGTAACTTAAGGTTTAACCTGCACATCTTTCATCTTTTTTTTTTCTTTTTTTTGCATGAGAGAAATGGATTCTGGTTGGAGGGAATGACTTCACTGTGTCACCTTATTGAGCCATATGTTGCGAGTGTGACACATTCGAGTTATGCACTTGCAGAATGTATTCATTGACTTGTGTTACTTTGCTACGGGTACTTTTATATGCAGTGCTGTGAAAAAGTATTTGCTCCCTTACAGATTTCTTCTGCTCTTGCTTTTTTGTCTGTAATTAACCACATTTTTTGGAAAGCTGAGTTAAATTTCACTAGCCACACCCAGGCCTAATTACTGCCAGACCTGTAGAATCAAGTTATCACTTAAATAGAACCTATCTGACAACATGAAGTAGGCTAAATGATCTCAAAAAGCAAAGAAATTCAAGAACACATAAGAAACAAAGTCACTGACAGTCTGGAAAGGGTTACAAAGCCATTTCTAAGGCTTTGGGACTCCAACGAACCACAGTAAGAGCCATTATCCACAAATGGAGAAAACCCGGAACAGTGGTGAACATTCCCAGGAGTGGCTGGCCTACCAAAATTACTTCGAGAGCACATCTACAACTCATCCAGGAGGTCACAAAAGAACCCAGAACAACATCAACAAAGCACTGCAGGCCTCACTTGCTTTAGTTAAGGTCAGTGTTCATGATTCAACAATAAGAAAGAGACTGGGCAAAAATGACATCCATGGGAGAATTCCAAGGCAAAAACCACTGCTGACATAAAAGAACACAAAGGCCTGTCTCACATTTGCCAAAAAACATCTTGATAATCCCCAAGACTTTTGGAAAAATATTCTGTTGACTGACGAGACAAAAGTGGAACTTTTTGGAAAGTGTGTGTCCTGTTACATCCGACACAGCATTTCAGAAAAGGAGAATGTCCAGCCATCAGTTTGTGACCTTAAGCTCAAGCGCATTTGGGTTATGCAGCAGGACAATGATCCGAAGCATACCAGAAAGTCCACCTCTGAATGGCTCAAAAAAACAAAATGTAATTTTTGGAGTGGCCTAGTCAAAGTCCGAACTTAATGCTTGAAAACCCACCAATGTAGCTGAATTAAAACAATTCTGCAAAGAAGAGTGGGTCAAAATTCCTCCACAGCAACGTGACTCATTGCCAGTTATTACAAACGCTTGATTGCAGTTGTTGCCGCCAAGGTTGGCACAACCAGTTATTAGGCTTAGGGGGCAATTACTTTTTCACATAGGGCCAGGTTGGTTTGGATAGCTTTTTTCCCTTAATAAATGAAATCATCATTTAAAAACTGCATTTTGTATCTACTCAGATTATCTTTGTCTGATATCAAAATTTGTTTGATGATCTGAAACATGTAAGTGTGACAAAAAAACAAAAACAAGAAATCTGAAAGGGGGCAAATACTTTTTCACAGCACTGTGCATGCTGGGTGATGCAGAGGGGCAACCTGCATTATTGCAGAGGACCAGCTACATAGCATGAGTTCAATCCTGTGGAGGAAGGCCCCTTCCTGTCTTCTTCATCACATTTTTTCCCCTGTTGGCTGCAAGCAATGTAAAACCCTTTCACTGTGATTTCTTATACAGACAATATGTTACAAACAGGAGCACTAAAAACTTGTACTTGTTATAGGATACAAAAGTAAGCCTATTTACTGTGTTGAATTATACTTTTATATTTATTTTTCATTCACTCTCACATCTGTTTGAAGCCACCAGGGTTGCAGCTGAGAGAATGACTAAAATTGTCACGCAGATCATAAGAATACATCTTAAGCAACACATTTCAAAGCTGTCCTTCCTGCATTTGGCAGCTGCAACTGTGTTGCTTTTAGGCTGGATTATATTAACTTAATTGTATTTGTTTAGTGTTATAGTTTGTGAAATATGCCACTCTACTGCCAGTGGACATTCCATGTTTGCATTTGGTCATATGCTGCAAACACTGCCCCTTTTTATGTGAACATGCTCATGGGTAGATTGGGAAAATTAGGGTTGACATACTGAGTTGCACCCCTCACATTCTAATAATAATAATAATCACAGCAAAACGAACAGAAAAAAATACTATGAGCTATATCCAAGAGCTTTCATGACCACTATGTTTTCCCTGTCTGTCTTATTAATGTTATTTTCTCTAAATCAAGCAGCAACACATTTCTGGGAAATCACAGAAGCAGCAACTAAACTTAGCCCATGCTCATCTCCAGCCCTGTCTACTGGCAACCAGTCCAGTGTCAGCTGGGATTGTTTCCAGTTAATGGATAGATGGATGAAATTGAAATTGAAATGACATTTTTCTCTATTAATCTACACTCAATTATCCATAAAGACAATGAGGGTACATGTTCTAGAGACTTTTATAAATTCATGAAAAATCACAAACAAATTCTTATTTACAAAAGTATTCAGATCCTTTGCTGTGCATCCTGATTGCTTTAATTATTCTTAAAATGTATCTAGAACTTGATTGGAGTCCTGCTGAAATCCAGGTGTGCAAACCTTGTAGAGACTTAATGACAAAGACTCATACATGTAATTACTGCTAAAGGGGCTACATAGTAGTGAATTAAGGGTTTGAATACTTTTGTAAGTAAGAGATTTTGTCTTTGATTTTAATGAATTTGCAAAAAATCCTAATCCATTTTATCATTATGGGTTATTGAGTGTAGATTAATGAGCAAAAATGTTATCCATTTACAATTATACTGACAACAGAATAGTGCAAAAAGTAAAGAGATCTGAACTGAAGCCATGGTGTATATACTGCTTCTTGCACTAGAAAAATCATTGCCAGGGAACATAATACAGGCAACCATTACATTTCCTTACAAAATGTGACTGGGAAAACAAAGCAGTAGTATATAAATGTAATTTCTAGGCAACTGGGTTGTAATGCCATGATAGTTCTATTTCTTGAAAACACAGAGGTAATTTTGGTGGCAGTCTTCACCTACAAGGAGAGGTGATCAATATGCCACCAAAATGTATGATTACATCTACATGACTAGATTTGCATTTTAAGTCCCTGAACTCTGGATTTACTAATGCTTAATGTTAAATAGATGGAACGTTCTAATGGACTACTGTTACACCACGCCCTCTGGAAATCCTAATGATGACCTCCGCTATGATCTTTTCTTTAGGTAACTCAAATTTGAAAACAGATCTGTTATTTTGTTTTGGTGTTTCTCTTGCTCTCCTTTCTAATAATCCTTTCTAATTTTCCCTCCCTGGCCCAGCTGTGAAAAAGACCCCCAGACCACTGTCTTTGAGAATGGGAAGAGCCAAATGGGCCGCTTTGCCTTTGAAGTATTCCGATTTGTAAAGCACAAAAACCAGAAGATGTCCACTGTTTTCCTGCACTGTGTCACCAAGTTGTGTCGAGCGGATGACTGTCCGATGCTCATGCCAGTGAGAATAACCCTTACACTTACAGACCTAACTAGACAAACCATCAGGATAAAATACAAAACACATATTTTGTCAGTAGCTCTCTTACAGTGGTGCTTGAAAGTTTGTGAACCCTTTAGAATTTTCTATATTTCTTCATAAATATGATCATCCTAAGAGTAGATAAAGAGAACACAATTAAACAAATGAGACAAAAATAGTATGCTTGATCATTTATTCTTTAAGGAAAATGATACAATATTACATATCTGTGAGTGGCATAAGTATGTGAACCTTTGCTTTTAGTATCTGGTGTGACCCCCTTGTGCAGCAATAACTGCAACTAAACCTTTCCAGTAACTGTTGATCAGTCCTGCACATCAGCTTGGAGAAATTTTAGCCCATTCCTCCAAACAGAATAGCTTCAACTCTGGCATGCTGGTTTGTTTCCTCACATGAACTGCTCACTTCATTTCAATTGGATTCAGGTCAGGATTTTGATTTGGCCATTCTAAAACATTCTTCTATAACTATTGTTTGGTAGAACAACTTGTGTGCTTAAGTTCATTGTCTTGCTGCATGACCCACTTTCTCTTGAGATTCAGTTCACGGACAGATGTCCTGACATTTTCCTTTAGAGTTCACGGGTATAATTCAGAATTCACTGTTCCATCAATGATGGCAAGCCGTCCTGCTTGTTTCACAGATGGGATAAGGCTCTTAAGTTGGAATGCAGTGTTTTCCTTTCTTCAAACATAATGCTTCTCATTTAAACCACAAAGTTCTATTTTCATTTCATGCACACACAAAACATTTTTCCAATAGCCTTCTGGCTTGTCCATGTGATCTTTAGCAAACTGCAGATGGGCAGCATTGTTCTGTTTAGAGAACAGTGGCTTTCTCCTTGCAACCCTGCCATACACTCCACCGTTCAGTCTTCTCCTTATGGTAGACTCAAGAACATTAACATTTGCCAATGTGAGCGAGGCCTTTAGTTACTAAGAAATTACCCTAGATTCCTCTGTGACCTCATCAACTATCAAACACATTGCTCTTGTCATGATCTTTGTTGGTCAACCACTCCTGGTGAGGGTAACAGTGGTCTCGAACTTCCTCCATTTGAATACAATATGTCTGACTGTGGATTGGTGGGGTCCAAACTTTTTAGATATGGTTTTGTAACCTTTTCCAACCTAATAAGTGTCAACAACTCCTTTTCTTTCCTCAGAAATCTCCTTTATTTGTGCCATGATACACCTCCATAAACATGTGTTGTGAAGATGAGAGTTTGCTAGATAGATTTTTTAAATAAAACAGGGCATCCAGTCACATCTGATTGTTACCCAGTTGATTGAAAACACCTGACTCTATTTGCACCCTCAAATTAACTGCTAATCCTAGAGGTTCACAAACTTTTGCCTTTTACAGATAAATAACACTAGGTCATTTTCAATAAATAAATGATCAAGCAAGTCTCATTTGTTTAATTGGATTCTCTTAATCTTAACACTTGTATGAAAATCCGATGATGTTTTCTGTCATATATATGAAGAAACAGAGAAAGTTCGAAAGGGTTCACAAACTTTCAGGCACCACTGTAAATCCATCTACAGCTTCATTTCATGAGGAAGACACAGGACTCCAGATTTCACTTATATTTGTTGTTCAGCTCTCACATATTGAGTATTTCTATTTCCTGTAACTTACTAATACTTCTACTCCACTACATTTTAGAATATTGTACTTTGTACTTATTCATCTGATAATTACTTATTATACTTAAGCAATATTAACCGAGAGGGTGTGCTTTAACGTCATTTGAGCACGACAGTGATGCAGCGCCTCAGTCCGCAAGCATCACTGAAGTCCCAGAGTCCCAGATGAGTGAACTTTGAGCTGACATTAATGCTTTATCGAGGTCTCGGACTTTACTGAACTAAATCAATAGTACTATATAATAATACTGCACAAATAAATGCGTACTTTTATCAACCACGTTATAACAAAGACGTTGCATTTATTTATTCACACAGATAGCTTCTGCAACCGCAAACTTTTACATGAATTTTAAGTTATAGCGCCGTGTCACAGACACAGCTGATGGAGAAAGCCGAGGCGCTTTGCTCAAATGACGTTAAAGGATACCCTCGAGTGTAATCTTGCGATTATACAACTATGACCAACAAAGTAAAATGTATATGGCGGAGTAATATTTTTAGTGATGAGTAAGGTGTGCTGTCATGCTGATTTGAGCACATTCTAAATGTCTTGTTGACCAATCAGATTGCTTGGTTGGAACTACTTGTTGTATAATTATTATTAAGGTACTGGTTGTGTTGCAGATTAAGATATAAAATATAAAACATTTTATCATCTCATTAAAAATAATGTATTTTTTATAAATTAAACTGCCAAACAGTATTTAAAAGCATTAGCTCCACCTTGACCAGCTACATTAAAATTATTCTTAAACAATAAAAACATAGATTCACATTATTTTAATTCTGTCTTCAAATAATAGCCAGGTGCCTATATGAATGATGAAACATGTTTTGCTAGCTGTTATTATTCCTCCTGTTCATACTGATCCTGCTTAAAGCAATTTCAATGTAAATGATGCTGGACAAAATCCTTACACTACATTCCAAAACTTAAACTAATGTGAGGCTTCAGCAGTCTGAAGTCCAATGTTTAGTTTTAGTACCAAATTACTTCTTTGTGTTTCTGTCCTTCTACTACAGCTCAGGTTCACTGTCCAGGAAAACAAACAGAAAGAATTCTGTACTAAAAAGACAGTAACTTTGGAAGACACACAATTGATCTGTGGAAGCACATTATGAAGGGATTACAACAAGCAATCCAACAAGTCCTCCACTCTAAACAACCATGTAAGTCATTTGTCCCTACCCTCAAATACAACCCACAGGACTGTACCTTTGTCATCATGATCATGATTATATATTAAGGCTGTGGAATGGTCACAGTACATATTTAGTGTTTTGGATTTATGTTTAGAAATGATACTGCGAGACAATCCGACCACTGAATGGTTCAACTTGAGCAGCAGTTCCCCGGTTTGACACAGGTGACTGGGAAATTTGCTGCATGTCATTCCCCTGCTCTCTCTGCCCACTGTTTCATGACACATCACGTCAACTATCAGGATAAGATGCGTGTAAACACGGGGTGTGGATCTAAAAATAAATAGAAATGAATGGTACGGTTTTTAGGTTGTCCCAGTAAAACCTACACGACAATACATGGGCACCTGGCTGGAAAAGCAGTTGAGTAGCTGTAGCACAGCAACAGTGATCAATTGCTCACCATTCTAATATTACATTTCAAAGAACACGCTGTCTTTCCATTCCTATCTTATTTTTTCTTATAAATCATCAAGGAATTTATAGAGGAAGTCAAATGGATAATAGTCAGCACAGGTATTGTGTACTAAATATTCAAATCAAAATGAGACACCCAATATTTACTATTTAAAAATCAGGTTACATTCATAGACAACATTTATGGAATAGTAAACCAATGAAATGGGTAGTGTAAAATCAGAATAATGGGGATCAAGTAAAAAGCGGCAACATCAGGGAGGTCTCCCCATTCTGCCACCACATTCCTGCCATAGATCTGGTGGCAGTGAGAGACTTAGAGGAAAGAACCAAGAAAGTGACATCCAGTCCTGACTGGGCCCATCATCACTGGATTGGCATGGTTTCTGGCAAGTCTCCTCAGTTATTCTCTCCTGAAAATCTGTTTCACCAACTTCATCCTCTCCTCCTGACTTATCCAAACAGCACTGTCACTGCCTGGGGAATATTTCAATCAAAAATATACCGTGAATACTGTACACATATGATTTTAAAGCCTGTAATTCCTTTACCCCTACAATGTTTCCATTTTCATGTGATTGCTGTCTTCATCCTGTTTAAATCAGAAGACTTTATATAGGAGCAAAAGGTATTTTAAATATGTCAAACCCGATATTTGACATCAGAGATATGTTGATGGTAAAATTTGTCTAGACCTAGAGAATAGAGGGAAAAAGGAACCTGTTGATCTAAGTATACTGTAATGGTGGAAATTACAAGGCTATCTGGACAGTATAGTATATTGTAAGGAAATAAGTGTATTGCTGTTACTCCCATATTCCCTTGTACCTTTTTGGTTATTTTCGTCAGAGAAACAATTAAATTAACAACCTCATCCGGGTAAGCCTTCATACTGGCTAGTTCGACATTTGAAATGCGATATTGCTTTTCAATCATATTGAGGAAACTGAACTTAAGGGCCTTTCATTCTGTCTGTATATCTTAGATGTCTCACTGCAGGAGTTAGTAATTGATTCTTCTTTCTAATTGCAGCCTAGTGGG